>MASP02000323.1:231-41755 GCA_001693025.2 Colletotrichum lindemuthianum
GAGTTAGTATAGAATATAACTTAATTAGAAACCTTATAAGTTTATAATTAAATAAACTAAAAATATAAGAGAGTAAAATATTTCTTAATTTAGAGTTAAAATCTGTAAGTAAAAGGGTATCTAGAGTATAAAGTCTGTAAGTAAAAATAAATTCTCTAGGATTGAAACCTAAAATAAGAAAACTAGAAACTATATTATTATCCTAAGGGACTACTATAATAAACTACTTACTTATATATATTAAAAAAAGATTTAAGAAAGATATTAAGAGTGTAGCTATTCAGTATAATAGAAAGGTAGAACTTAAGTAAGTAATATAAGTTAGTAATTAAGCTTTCAGCTAAAGGAAGAAAATTAATATTATTAATATTACTAGTAAAAGGATCTATAAGAGATAAAGTAGTAATAATAGAAACTATAAAAACTGCAGATATTATAGAGATAATATAAGGAGCAGAGCTACTCTTAGTAGTAAGAGTAAGAATATAATAGTTATTATAAGTAATAATAATAATATTATAAAGCTTTTAGTATTTAGTATCCTTAGTCTGAAAGTATATAAATTAGAAATTAAATTAGAAACCTTAAGAAGAAGTATTTACTATAAATCTAACTATTTTATTATTATATATAGTAAGGAATTTAGTGTGGAGGTAAATAATTACTTCTATATTTAGCTTATAAATACTACTAGATATATAATATTTATAGTAGTAATAGGGATCTTAGTAGTAGATACTAAATTAGCTTTAATCCTCAGTAAGAGAAGAGAAGCAGTTAAGATAAAGATTATGGAATTTATCTTTATTATTCTTACTAATATATTTATATTTATAATCTAATAAGGTTAGAATTACTTTAGTAGCTTTATAGCGGGAGAGCTTTTGGAGGTAGTAGCTTTTTTTAGCTTCTTAATTTTAAATATAGAGAATTTAGAAGTGAATATAGAATACTTCACTAGATATTTAGAATAGTAGAGAGTATTCTCCTTAACTTCCTTATAATTAGAATATTCTTTATTATAGATAGTAATTTTATTACTAATAGTTTTACTAATAGTAATTTTAGTTATACTATTAATTACTTCCTTAATATATTTAGTATTAGTAGGAAATATATAAAGAGAGGTAGAAATCTCTTTAGGGAAGTTATTATAAGTGGGAAAAGATATTTTAAAATCTCTATATAAAATTAGTAATATAATAGTAAAAAGATTCTATTCAGAAAATTATATATTATTTAATAAAAAATTAGAGCTAAAAAAAAAGAAAAATAAACTATATAGCTATATAATAAGTTTAATAACTTATACTGAAGCTTAAAGTATCTTAGCTAATAAGAAACTAAACTTAGAGAGTAAAATTAACTCTCCTCTAACTAATTAATATCTTATTTATATAACTTATAGTTATTATTTAAAAAATTATAAAAGAATATAGAGAGTATTTATAGTAATCTTAAAGGAGTTCTAAATAAAAGGATTTATTTTTAAGTTTATTTATAAAGTGTATACTAATAGGGAGAAGCTCTAGAGATCTCTCCCTAGGGGGGTATGTTAGATTGAGAGAGATATACCTCTAGTATATACTTTATAGAATCTTATTTATATACTCCCGAGAGGTATATAGTATATCTATAGTCTTGTGCGCCATTTTTGGGTCCTGAGAAAACAACACAATTAATTCGACAATTCTGTTCTAGCTAGTAGACTTATGCCTACATACGGAGTATCTCTACAGTATTGCGGAGTATCTCTACGTCTGTTTTCACTTCCTACAGAAGTGGGATTCGAACCCATAGCCTACCTAGAGTGTATGAGACTCTTAATTATCAAATTGACCATACAGCCAAAAGGATGTGGGCCCACACAATATATGTTACTGATGTAACTGTTCGTAGGCTTAAGTACCCAATCTGACCAATAGCTATGGCCCACGGGTTGACACTCGGCAGAAGCTTCTGCCGCATCATCCAGACGCCGATCTCGATCCGGACGGAGCAGAACACCATATCGGTGGTTGAGATGGAAGCCGCTGGCAGGGCGCCCATGGACGGGACGAGATCGCCGTCGTCGATGTTGGCCGGCTGCTCCGTGTCGCCCATGATGTGCGCGGCCGGGTTCATGGATGCACCCGACACCTGGGCTGCGCGGCCGTCCAAGATGACGATCTGCCACCACACCCGGCGGCGCATTTCCGCGTCGAACGGTGGGAGATGTTGCAAGGAGCTTTCTCGATGTAATCCCATTCGCTGGGCCATGCGAGTGGCTAGTCCCGTCAATAACCAGAGGACGTCGTTGTCGGCGACATGTCGAAGAGCAAGCTGGGCAGAGGTCAGTCAGTAGAATGAAGCACCAGACGACCCAATGGCCTTTGTTGAATGCTTACAAGATACAACGTGAATGCTTGAAGCACCTTGAGGTCGGTGGACCGGAGAAAGTCGACTCTGCTCAACGCTGCCTCGGTCGCGTGGCGATATCTGACCAGATGCTTTTCTTTCGGCTCATTCAACAGCGCACGGCAATCTTCGTCTGACAGTGAGACGACGGCGATGAGGTAGATGGAGGATATCAGACACTCCAAGTCGGCTTCCATCGCATAGGGATCAGCAAGAGCGCCAAGGACCTCTTCCTGAACAGAGGGCCCGTGAACAATCTTTGTCAGAGGATGAATGTTGGTCAGAAATGCTTGGAACAACTTGAAAGATTGCACCGCAGATGGGTGCAGGTCGGGGTCCTTCGGAGGAGACGTTGTTTCTTCAAGCTTTGAGGGACATTTGATATCAGCTTCATGTTTCCACGATGCGACTTGTGCTTACCTCGCCACTCAAGCTTGTCCACAGCCTGTTGCTATCATGATACACGTCAAACGCTGCATGCCCACTCGCATCGGGAGACGCACTCTTCCACGTAGCGTCGCTGGTCGCCGCTCTCAACCACTTGTCCTTCGCGTCGGTCTTGGGCGGCTGTGGGACGACTCTGCGTCGCGCGAGGATGTCTTGAACAGTTTCTGCCAATCTTGATGCAGTATGCGCATGGACTCTGGCCGTCGCACCGGATCTTGCGATGCTGGCACGCGGTGCAAGAATGGCCTCGGGTCATCTTGATGTCGGTCATCCTGGGTACGAGAATACAGATCAGGGAGAGTTGACGGCGTTAGACATGCTACAATGAAGCGCCAGCGTCGCTGACCAGGCGGGGTACGCTCATAAGCAAGACATCTTTCGACGACCGGATCCAGCGGTTATGAGATGCGGACCCGTGGCCCAGTGAGGTTCGTTATAGCTCCGCGCGGGACCGGTTGGGGTCTAGATGCGCGTGGCGGCGATGGGAATGTGACCTTTCGGTCCCGAGATGATGCCCGAGATGAGGGGCGTAATCAACAACCATCTCTTAAATATGCGGATTTAGATGTGGCAGCCACCCAGCTACAAGAAAGACGGCATACCTGGAGCTACCGCGAGGGTTGAACTAGGTAGTGTGAGATATGACAATGATAATAACGGTGGAAGTATGCCTTTTCTCTGCTAACCGTGACGCATGTCACTGGTCTATGTAAACAACTCGAGTGCTGAGAGCAATTTTGGTCTGGGAGAATGAAAGAAGTCTGTCAGTGCGGAAATCTCTTGGGAATGATATGTTCTTCCCCCAGCATTTTATTACGTGGAGCATCAGCCAGCGTTGATCACCGAATTGCTCTTACTCTATGCTTCGCTGATCATTGAAACCCCCAGCTCAATCGCCGAGTTGAAGCAACGATATGTCGAGTATGAAACGAGACAACTTGGGTTCTTCGCTTGGAACTGACTGGGAGGCTTTCATTGCAATCATACATCTTTGAGCACAAGCACCACTTCTTCGACCATTGAACCCAGTCTAGAAGGTTCACGAGAATGCATGAAAATGGAAGCAAAGCCAACGGATTGACCTTGAATGCTTCATCATAGAAGACGGCAGCGTGAATTCGAATCCTGGACCACTACAGAAAGCAGTCAAGTCGTAAAGACATGAAAACTATCCAGGCAACTCTGCGACCGGCGTCTTCAGTTTCCTATCCTCGCCAGATACCCCCCGGCTCGAGTCGTCAAAGACCTCCCTCTGCCACTGAAGGTTCACCGCACCTCGAGAACCGGCCTGCATTTCCGCCACCGAAGGCATGCCCGCCCACGGAAACGCCGCCAGTTCCGAAGGCATCTTTGACTTTCTCTTCTCCTCGTCGCCGGACAGCTTATGCTTCTCGCGTCGCCGATAATCTTGACATCGCCGCACTAAGAACCACAGCAAGATGAAAAGCACTGAACCTCCCAAGACTGCGCCGATGATGGCGCCTGTTGTCGAACTGCTGGTGCCTCCAGAGCTGCTGCTGCTTTCAGCCGCTGCCGTTTCTGTAGGTTGACCTAACGAGGGCGCACTCGTCGGAACCTGGACGACAGTTGGTGAGGTCACCGAGGCATCGCCCGATGTTGATGACGTTGTCGGGGTTGTCGAAGTCGGTGTTGTATCTGGCTGTATCATACTGGGGACATGTCCAGGTTGCCATATCACGCTGCCCCCCAGCGCCGTCGGCAGCTGCACGACGTTCTCGAGAACCGAGGCATCGGCAAAGGCAACCGTTCGCGAAGTTTGCGGGCACCAGCAAGCGTCCGCCGATGTCAGAGTTGTCGGTCGCGCGGCCTGTTCGCACCCGACCCATTCGTTGCTCGTGCCGTTGCAGTATACGAGACCGGACCAAGGCTGGTCTGTTTGCCGTTTGCTTCGTCAGTATGTGCTCCGGAACAATGGTGGCAAACGTGGGTGAAGCTTGCTTACCGCTCCAAGGTCCCTTGTCGGGACAGCTTTCGTGCGCGTACTCTGGGTCGGAGCATCCAGCCAGGTAAGTGATTCCGAAACGTCCGTTATAGCAAGCCCGACTCGACAGACACAGGTCCCCGCGCTGGCAGCAGGGTTTGTCGCCAAGCTGGGCGTTGCCGCATGGGAGCCACTCGTCCACCTTCTCCCCGGCGCTGTGATAGCAGGTTCCGTTGGATATGAAAGGGTTGGCTCTGCTCATGTTCCCGCTCTTCCTGGGGGGTGTGACTGTTTCTTTGTACTGCGCTGCGAACGCGGCTGGGTTCTTCGAGGGAGCTATCGCGAGTTGCCGCTGGCGAAGCAAGGAGAGGTCGTGGGAACCGGTCGTGCAAGGGATGAGGAGCTGGGAGGCTGTGGGAAGCATGCGATCTCTTGCAGTATTCTTGGAAAGGCGCGACGTCGGGTATAAGTTCGTTCGCCGGAGCAGATGGTCGAGTTGGTTCGGTCGAGCTAAGAAGGCTGGTGTCCGCACACGGTCTGGACGGGAAACGTCTTTTGGGCATGATGGTCAAAGATGGAATCGACGTGCTGAGATTCTCTCGGGTCCGGAGATGCGGCCCTTTTGGCGGCCCAAGGATACGAGCTTGGCGAACGGTAGCGAACATGTTAGCCCAGAGAGGGTTGACATTCCGACTGGTGGCATTCTTTGCGAAGACGGCATGATGTCACGACCGCTTTCGATAAGACACAAGACACACAAGACACAAGACATGCGGTAGCCCATCCTATTCGCTTCTGGAATAGATAAAACGGCCCGTTTCGTTTGCAATGTTTGTAGCTACCCGTTTGTGTCCTCCCTCATTCTCAAACATGTGCTCGGCGATGCTTCCAGAATCGCCACCCAGTTGCAGAACGCGGGATGGAGTTTGGAAGACGACATCATTTTGGTGTAGAACAAGGCCTCGGAATGTTGTGCCGTCTCTTTTTTCAGATCATGTGCTCGTGTTTCCTGACACCTCTTGTTACTTTACCTTTGTCCAGACTCTTGTCGGCGCGATTCCTCGCCTGGCTCATTCGACGACAATTTGCTTGTTCCAGTGATACAGCTACTGCCGCTACCCCAAACATTCGGAAACACATGAACAACTCAAACATATTTACGTCAAACTGCAGATAAACTTGCCCTCTACTTCTGTTGTCACGTCTCCTGTAGGTAAGTTACTTCTGGAAGCTAAGCTACCATGGGACGTGGCCATTCACTGCCGTCTCCGCTGCTACTATTTCTTACCAACGCGGTGCTTCCATTGTATTACTCGCATTCTTGTCACGGGATCAGACATCTGGTGAATTGCTGTATCGACCTATCTAGGGCTCAGACAGTCTGCGGCATTATGTTCCTCACCCCCTGAGACTTCAGACCCCACTGCGTCGAACGGATTGAACGCCCTATGCTAATATCTTTACCCTTTCCTGTTATTTTACTCTCGATGGGTATTCACAGGGAGCACAAGCTCCATGTTTCTCATTTGCACAGAACAGCATCGTTGTCAACTTCAGTATTCGCGAAAGTCAAGACTTCGCAGCACTGCAAGTCACTCCTAGTAATCAGGAAGTGTAAGTTACAGCAACCGGGTAGTCAAGCATGGAATACTTTGGCTATGAGTGTCAGCTGTAAGACTGTGCCTAGTTATAAAATCCCAACTTCAAACAGCCCAGGGTATTGTATTGCAAGACCTTCAACAATCATTAACCAGCTCAGCCGAGCCAGTGGCTGTTTGGCCGGAAACAAAAACGGGCAGGGCCACAAAGTTTCTCGTCAAACAATAGAAAGTAGACAGCGCGGTTCATTCCCGTGCAAGCCCTTCTAACACATCATCCATCTGCAGTGTTGCCGCGCTGGGCCTCGTTACATAGCACTCGGCGTAAAACCAGCCATCGTCTTCCAAACCCCGAGTGTCTAACCCCCTCGCTCTGACGTCTGCAATGGCAGCCTTCTGCTCCTCTCGAGACGCGAAAGTTCTCTGTCGAAACAGTCTCCCGGGAACCTTTTCTGTGACCAGGCCGTATTTCTCCTTCAGCAATGAAGAGACGTCGTCAAAGGAGAACACTCTCAAAACGAACGTAGCCATCCACAAGTTGGAGGTATCCTCCACCGCAGCAGCGATGCGCGAGAAAGTGTGCAGGCCGACGTACCCCACCCCGCCGGTGCAAACAACCAGCTCCACGTCTCTCAGAGCGTCGCGGAAGTGAACCGAGGGCTCAGATACTTCAAGATTCTCGGCAAAGCCGTCCTTGAGGAGGCCTGTTTTTACAGCGTAGTTGATCGCCTCGGGAGAAATATCGAGGCCCAAAACTTCAACTTCTGGGCGGCGAAGCTTGGATCCGAAGAGCTTGCGATCCGAAGCAACCTGTCCCCGGACGGAAAGCATGCAAGATGACGCGTAGTGTGACCCCAGGGAGTCAAAGGTGAGGTCGCAACGAAGAAGAGCGGCGTTGATACCGTACGAACAGCAAACGTCGAGCACCTTTCTCGGTTTTGCAAAGTCCCTGGAGTCGGCCTTCTCGGTTCCCGAAGACATGTTTTCGAGCAGACGTTCCACGAAGGGGAGTGCCTGCTGGGGTATCTGGTATTGCAGCGGAGCCAGGGTCTTGAAGTATGATCGGGGATCCGGCTGGTTGTAGATCGACTTGAAGTCCGCCTTGCGGGTGTTGGTGAACTGGTCGGGTTGCTCTTCGACAGTCATCTTGATCGGAACTAAACCGGGGAGTCGAGGCTGAATGAAACACCACTCAGTTGTTCGAAGTTCAGTGACATATTGAAAAGGGGGAACAAGGCACTGCTGGGACGAGGTCTTTTATAAACCGCGACCTGCAAGGCAAACAGCTGGGCTGCACACCAGCCACCTGCTCGTTTCTGCAACATCACATGCATTCCATTCAAGTCCAATCAGTCTGTTGACGTGAATACTTGAGTATATCCTGCCATTAGTCTGCAACTAGGATCTCGCTCCCAAGTCACGACTCACATCCCGCATCGTTGCGGCACAGGCCGTGATGCGTTGTTTCCCCGCCCCAAGGATGACTCCTCCATTGGCCTCTGGGTATTCGGATGCTCGCGACAACAACATGCGCAATTTCGGTAGTATGCATACTTGTCATGCGATGTACACAGGAGAGCATCTGGATGGGCCAATCCTTACCGCATCACGTAAATCGCTGAAGTAGCGTCATGTACCACAGCATGGTCTCAGCTGATGTGCGATCATGATGCCGTTCGCATGGCACGACCTGCGTAATCGCTCAAAACCTACGGGAAACTGAACACCGAGAAGTGCAGGAGACGGCACTGGGCGGTTAGCAAAGGAATGTGTCTTTCATTGGCGCTCAGAACACTCGGATTCGCGACCAGGTCGCTATTGAATCGAGGCATCTTAAGGGCTTAGTTACTCCACAGCAAACTCACAGCTTCAGCACTCGAACTGGAGGTTTTCGTGGCAGCTTGCTTTTATTAACTTGGTGGGAGGTGGCTGGGGGAACTTATGGTGGCGTGGTCTGGTAAGACGACCAGTTTCGAGTTCATCCATGTAATACGATGAAACTAACCATGTTCGGGATCGTGGGGATACGTATGATCCCAGAAAGGTGGTATATCATCAGGTCTTTGCGCGAATTTCCCCCACATGCCATGGAGAAGAGCCTGTTCGACCCTCGCTTTTCGGTCAAAAGCTGGAACTGGATAAGAACAATGGCCTTCATGGGTGTGCTGTTCTTTTTCGCGATGCCAGCTGTGGGATCAAGCTTCTTCTTCTTCGACTTCGGCAACCGAGAAGCTGGCTTCGCGATCGACCTTGCCTGCGAGATTGTCCATGTCGGTATGAGCAGCTGTAGACATTATCTGGATATAGGCGAGGAGGGCCGGGCCTTTAGAACCGCTGGAGGGCCCCGCAATGTTCGTGCCGAATAGTGAGCCTCGCCACAGCCCCCATCTGTGTTCCCGACCATCCTTTATGCGTATAATTAGAGCAAACCGGATCTCGTGTGGACGCCGGCTCGAGTGGACACCTGCCGGCCTCGGCGCCGGGACCCACTCTAGATGTGGAGGACCGGGCCGAAGGCGATAGATACAGTGGAGAGCACTGGCCGCAAGCAACTTGTCTTCAACTTCGTCCTTTGAGATTAATTGCCTAAATTAACCTTCACAAGCTTTGCGCTCTACATTTCAAGATTCGTGCGTCCTCCAGCTTCTTCTCCTTTCTTAGTTGTATCCTTCAGGCCAAAACTCCTCGAGCCATTCGTATGGCTCCTCAGGCTCGTAAACGTTCAGAACCTCGCCCTCGAATTCGGTGATGGCATCTCTGGTCTCGTTGTAGAGAGCGTACTTCTCATCCGGACCTTCTCCGACCGTGTATGGAACCGTCTGGACATTGTTGCCAATCTCCTTGTCGACAACCCTGTCCAGCTCACTGATCTGAGCATTCTTGAGGCGGAACTCGTCTCCGTAGTTGGGGTTGATCTGGGCGAGAGGCAGAAATATCAGTATGCGACGGAAACAAGTCTCCAAAGAACACGGAGCCACTCACGATGCCCATTCGGATTCCATTCACTGCAACAACATTCTGGATGGTTGCGTTCCTCTTGGCTTGGTTGAGACAGTTGCCACAGCTCTGGTAGAAGGCTGTTTCGCATTTCATCAGCATCATGTACTATCACAAAAGGTCTTGAGGTTGACAAACTTCCAAAGTTCTCCGCGTAGAAGCCGGTGATGTTGTACTTGCCACCCAGCGAGTTATCTTGGAAAATCTGCGAAACGTCAGTGGTGTGTCCCTTCGAAGCGTCCAAGCATCCAGAGCGGGATGGGTCCCGACCTTGTCCGTTGCATTGCGCGCACCGCCGCCAATGACTCGGAGCTGGGTGTTGAGGCCCTTCGATGTCAACGCGTCCTCGCAGACGTCTTCCCACCACACTATGGCCAAATTATCAGCAGGTTGTACTTTGGCGGTTCTGATGGACATACCGTTCTCGACCCAGGCGTCACCCAATGCGTGGATGCCCTCGGCTTGGTTTGCGCCGATGATGACATTGCGAATCGTCGATCCCGGGAGGAGGTTGAAGACGGTATCGGCATCGGTACCCTCTGTTTAGTGTCGTCAGCATGAATGTCCTTGGTCGGGCTATCCAGGGTGCATCACTTACCAGCCTGCTCATTGCAGCTGCCCTCGGGGCGCTCGTAGCGCTTCATACCTCCGTCGAAAACCTGGCCAGGCAAGATGTACATTGCCTGCTCGAGCACGACCGTCTCTTTGGCCACGGGGAACTTGGTGACCGGGAAGGGAAACCGAGGAGGTGGGCGTTGGCCAATGTCTCCCTGAGTGCTGTCAGATGAACCGCTGGGACCGTCACCAGTCTGGCGGCGCTCGATGGCTGCTGACTGGGCCAGAACTGGCAGGAAAGAAATGATCGAGGCTGTGGTGAACTTCATGGTGAATGGTGTTGACGCGAATCGGACGAGGTTGGCGATAATTGGCGCAACGAGTGTGATCACAATTCACAATAAGAAGTACGTGCTGATGATCTCCTGCTCAGCATCCAGCTTTTGTGGAAGACACGTCGTTTAAATAGCCGCAACCACGGAATCTCTCTCATAGCACCACTTTCGAGCTCCTCGAAGCTCTTGGAGCTATGGGACTTGATTACGTAGCTAGCTAAGCTCCAACTGCGAGAGTTTGTTAGTTCATTGCAAATCTCAAAAGAAAAGACCTGGAAACATGCAACGGAGAATTGGGGTTTCGGGTTCCGTGAATCAGTACTCGAGGATGACCATGCAAAGCGCTTGGCAAATACTTGGCATCAACGAGAGAACAGCGAACTCCAGGTGGTCGGTCACACACCAGACTTCCCCGCCATCCCGACCGCGTGGCACCGCCCCGGACCCGCATAAGTTGGCCGTGTTTGCGTAGACGAGAGAGGTGGGAAATTTTCCTGGGAATACAATCCTTGGCCGAGTGAGATGCTGGTTGGGGTTCGTTTGGGTGGCTAGGTGATCTTGCGGGGTATGCTGGACTGACGTCGTTGGAGATGAACCACATGGTATTATTGGGAGGCCTATTGTCTATGAATGGTGACGACATGAACACAGGGAGGCTGTCTCTTCATAACAATGATGGGTATCAACCGCTGGTATAATGCGGCGACATGTTGCCGGTGTACATGCGAGCCCGCCATATGGCTGCTCTATTCAGTAACATACAGACGCTGCCGTCGAGAATCCTTTCATGCCCCAAAGCCTGCAGGCACAGTATTTCATATCCTAATACCAGCATACCACCTGATTCGAGGCCAGTCGGAGCACGTTATCCCGAAATAGAATGATTGAACAATGGTTGCCATTAGCTGACCACTCTTCTTCCTCCTCAGTTGGAAATTCTCAAGTCAAGGACTCCATCATCAAATTTACATTGTATTTGTTGAGATATGTCGGGGCGCAAGTAATCCGTACGCCCTACCCATTCGGAAGATGGGACCCGGCAGTAAGGACGAAGTGAACACGTAACCCTGAGAGGATAGAATAGGGAGGTAGGGTAGGAAAAATGGGAGCAGGTTCTAGCTTTTATACGAACAGTCGCCTCTCACTCTGCGCGCTTATGTACCTTGAACTGACAAGATAATTGAGGTCAATTCTAATGTACCAAGAAGTGTCTGCCTTATCTTCGTGTCTTCAGCGGCCGGCCAAGTACCTTGAAATATAAATCTCAAATAATTGAAAGGAGGTGATTGTAAAGTCGGGTTGAACGGAAGCGTGATCAAACACAACTTCAATCCAACGTCCCACTCAATCACCAACCAAAACAGAATCAGAATCAACTGCCACCCAAACATCCCCAGATCTCGAGTCCTACTTCCAGGCCCTTCCATAGAACCAGCATCAGAGTCCCAGGAGACTTTTCAATGCTTCAAGATACGCCCGCTTAGCAGTTGTACCACAGCTCGGCAGACTGCCATCCAGAGGAGCCGTAAAAGTTGGCATCGTCACACGACTGGGTGCCGTCAATGCCCTGGTGGTGCTGTCTGGAACCGCCGCAGGCCGCAGAGTTGTGGAGATCGGCCGTCGGGTAAGTCTTGTCCTTCTTCTCCTGCGTGAGCTTGGTGCTGAGCGCCGCCCTGCCCCAGTTGAAGCAGTTGGGGTTGACGCAGCCCCAGCCAGAGGTGGAGGCGATGTAGCCCGAGGAGCAGCCGGGGCTCGAGTAGGCCGTGAAGGTGCGCGCTCCAGACCGCTTTTCGAGGTGGCTGGTGCTGTTGCTCAAGACGAGATGCGCACCCGGGTTCAGGGTGACGCAGTCGGTTGACTCGGGGTCGCCGGTGAAGTACTCGATCCAGGCGTACGGCTCGCCTGCGGGGGCGGGCTCGCGGATGCGGTCGTTAAGAACCGGGGCATCCTCGGTGGCGATGATGGGGCTGGCAGCGCTCAAGTAAGATGAGGAGAGGAGCACGAGGCCGGTGATGCAGTTCTTGACGGTGAACATTGTTGCGATGTCGATAGATGGTTGGGGTCTTTGGGGTGGGACTATGTCAGTGGATCGTGACCGTGTTGTTGGGTTTGAGAGGTTTGACCTACAAATTGGTATTTGACTGCTGTGATGAGCTCGGATCTGGAGGTTGATGTTATGGAGTATTTCGAGTGCAGAGGAGGCGAGTATTGCGAGGTTTATATACCCTTTCCTCGACCAGTGAGTACAAGAGCTACTCACCAGAAGAAGATCTGTGATCAGAACCCCTGCTTGCAAGACGGTGCAACTTGGATACGAAGTAGCTGAGGCCACATCGTAAATTAACCAACCCACATCAACGCAAGTTGCTGAGGTGAGATACACGCATCCCAAGTTCCGCTCATGTGAGATCCGGTGAATGTATCACAGGCTTGGTGAGGCTACTCCAATATGATACTGAGACAAATGCGGAAGGTCATCAATTGAGAGAAAAGTGACCAACTTTGCCTCTGTGGCAACTTGTGGATCGGTCCAGCTTAAAGTGGAAGCAGGGAATGGAAGTTTACGTATCTTACCAACTTTCAATCCACTTAGTCGTATCGCTTTCCTTCAAGTCATCAGTGCCACGTAACTTGATTTTGACGTCTCAAAACCCGCTTCATTTCACGACGTGTATGATAAAATCATATTTATGCCCTGCTACGTAGCCGTCACCGGGCGGAAACAATGCTATGTAGCCTGTTTGGTCTGGTTGCACAACTCATGGGACTATTGCCTGGTCAGCTGCTGGGCGTCTGGCTAAACTAAACAGGCATGCAATGTTTGGAAGACTTCCTGTCACTTCCTGTGATGCAACCCAGGATTACTAAGGGCATGTGTATGTATCAGTTCAATGAAACGTTGCCAGCCGAGAACCGGATTCTGGGGCTGTTGTTGCAGCAAGTCGTTGAAAGGGCGTGAGTCAGCTCCAGTTCCTCTTCCGGTAGGTCGATTTTCAACACGCCACGTCTGCATCTCCACTACCTGAGCATTTTGCCACCGGTAGTTCTGGAGCGACATATTGATTAAATCTCCTCATGGCTTGCAGTAATTCCAAGTTCTTTCCCTTATCCCTTGTTGCTAAAAATAGAGTCGGGTGAGGTGGGAGAGTTGGGTAACAAAAACTGCTGGCCGGCTCATTTTCACTGAAGTGGACTTTTCCCAAACAAAATATTCTTCATTCCTCTTCGTTTATTTTGGTATAGATTTTCGAATTCTCCCTCTCGTAGCCTACTTGCAAATAAAGATCTTATGTACTGGAAGATATTCCTGTGAGCTATGTCTGTTTCGAGTTGACGTGGCCTGGCTACCTGGGTTGATGAATGCTATAGATGCGACCAAGCTTGCTTTGCGAGCGGATCTGGATGAAACCTGAAAGTAGCGAAGTTGAACACACAAGACAGTCTTTCCTCGATAGCGTAACCGACACACCTGGGACTGCGTATTTGGTCGTGACAAAACTTTTTCAAACCCCCTCAGATTTCCGTTCCGTCTCGATGAACCGACTAGAATGTTGATATGGAGATAGGTGGCATTGGCACACAGCTGGCTCAGACGACTTGGCCAATTACAATGTCAAGGACGTCTCGCAAGTTGGTCATATACTAGACGGAATTTGGAAACCTTCCATTTCAGGCTCACTCATTTCAAACTGCTACTGTCCTCAGTCTATCAAGGTAGATGGATGTGAGGCCACGCTATCGAAACAGAATACTAAGAGTAGAGCCGTATCTCACGATATTTTCATCCATCAGGTTCACATAGAAGGCCTGCAACCTACTTTAACTTCGAATCTTTTCATATTGACCACCTTGCGGGCTCTACTCACGTAGCTCCAGTTTTAGGCCCTCAAGGTCGACACGGGTCGATGTAAAGAAACAGCTGGGATTCTTTCTCCGGTAGCTTGCTGGAGTACTATTCATCCTCACGCTGAATATTACATCGATATATTTCAACCACTCTTCAACAAAGAAACACAATCATCATCTCCGCTGTCCTATGTACCGATCAGTCACGATGGCAACACTTTTCGATCACCAACAATACCTGCGCAATGCGGTCCGAGCCCTGCTTGCCTTTGTCTGCTGCGTTCGCCCGAGCGCCAGAGATGAAGATGAGCTTTCGAACAAACTACGGGTATTGCTACAACGCGTAGACTACGAAGCTGCATTTCTCCAAACGCTTCCTTTCTTGGTATGGACCAATATCCCGCTTGATGACCTCTTTTTCATAGTTCGAAGCTTTGGGAACGCTAACCACTTCGCAGCTCCAGGAACAGTACTTGTCTTTGAATCGATCAGGACGCTCGAGATCGGATCGGCGTCCTGCGAGGGCACGCAGAGCATCCAACAGACGCTCTGGCAACAATAACCGATCATTGACCATGAATTCGACTTCCCGAAGCGGTTGCCATGAATGTCAGTCAGCGGCCGCATATTGGTCGATTGAGGACCAACAGGAGAAGGACCTACAACAGGCGCCCTGGCAGTCGTAACACCTCTCCCAGGTCGCTTTGGGACCAGTTCCCACCTCCCTGGTAAATATTTCCTCGGGTCATTGCTTTCGATGGCATCCCTGGGTTGAGTCTGGACGGCTGTCGCAAGGCTGCTGCGACGAACCCCGAAGTTCCTACCTGCTATCCAGGTGTGCGCAATGGAATGTACTGGAATGGTCATCAGCCTCTCCAGGTCCCAAAGATTACTGTCGGAATTTGTGGCTTCTCCCATTGCCTACTAAAAGATAATGCGGATCTAGTAGTAGTAGTAGTATAATATTCAAATTGGAATAACTGTTAATGTCTCAAAAGCATCTGAGATTGAGGGCATATGCCTCGGAAGTAGCCTTTAGAGCTATAAGCAACAAAAGATACTGTCTGAATTGTCGAGTCCGAGTAGAAGTCATGGCCAACATTAAATCAACATACTTTATCAGAACTTCTGCCTCAATGTACTCAAATTTCCATATATCTATGCTTGGGTTCGTGCATCACGGCTTCCTGGTCTGGAGAACACAGAGACAGATAGCTCAAGTTTCTGTGGTCATTGAAAGTTTCTGTGGTCATTGATTGGTACTTGCTTCGTTGGAATTTACCGCTGAGTTCCCTTGGAAATTGGAGATAATGCTCAATTCGTTATCATAATCCGCCAGTTTTCTACTCCTCCAAATCAATCTCCTTCGCCAGCCGTAGAGGTGCTCGAGGGTGAAAAGCCGTCTCGTCTCCCAAGTTTCAGCGACTTCATTCACCATAGGTATCCGAAACGCATTTGAATTCTCCTCTCGAGACGACTGCACCCTTAAGCGTTGACGACTTCCTCCTCTCCGGTCCTAAAAGGCTCAAAGTCTGTGGAAGGGTTCGCGGTAGCCATGCAGTCAACGTAGCAGGTCTTGCAGGACTCGTTGAGACCTATTTCGCAACGTCCTGAGCACTTGACCGCACAAACGGCCTGTTGGGGCATGTTTAGTATCCGGGTTCAATGGGGTACAGGGGGAGGACCTGAAGGCGGCCTTCTTCATGATTCTCGCCGTTCGTTGCTTACCGGCTTGTACTCCTGATACAGCAACCAAAGTCAGATGACAGTGAAAACCAAAGGGGGTTTGGAATTTGACTTACATCCCTGGTGACCACTCGCCCTTTCTTGTACGGTAGGATGGCGCCGGCAGCGGTGGCCGCGCCAACAGCAAGGACCAGAAGCGAAGCAAAACGCATTTTGAGAGCTTGTGTGTTGAAAATCTGAAGCTGAGTGGTTTTCGATCGTAGCTTGATGTCTTTCTCAACCGGTATTGTGATGTGTGTTGGGCTGCTAGAGCTGGTGGGCAAGAGAAAGCTGCCATCTTCCACGCGACAAGAGTCTGCCTTTTATCTACAAAACTTTGGCATGAAGAGCCTCTTTTGGCCCCTAGAAGTCTCAAAGCAGCGCACAATGCGTCACTTCCATGCAATTTCCATGTTGTTTGCGATAGCACTACTACCCGTTTGGTGTCACTTCACGCTCGAGAGCGGACATATTGACGTGTCATTGCAAAGGCTTTGGGGCCACAACGAAAGGGGCGGTTCACGAGGCAAAGCAATGTTTGCGGTTCTCCCATTACATGACAGACTGTTTCGAACAAGCCTGGGTGACCCTCAGCTGACCTCCTGATCACCCTGCAACAACAAGTTAACAAACACGTCATCATCCAGTACTCCTGCTGTACAGACGACTGCACTACTCGAACACCCTTTTCCAAATCCACAAGCCCGTGCTGTTGGTGAAGTGCTTCATGCCCTCGAGTCCCCATTCCATGCCGATTCCACTGGCCTTGTGGCCCCCGAAAGGGACGTTCGGTGCGACGTCAAAGTGCGAGTTGATCCACACGCTCCCTGCGCTCAGGCACCGGCCCATCCTCTCGGCACGCTTCAAATCCTTGCTCCAGACCGATGCGCCGAGACCCGTTTCCAGCGCCTTCGCGCGGTCGAGAACGTCGTCCTCCGAGGACCACTTCAGCAGTGGGACGATGGGGCCAAATGCTTCCTCCTGGACGATGGGGCCGAATGGTTCCTCCTGAACGATGCGGGAGTCCTCCGGCGGGTTGTCGATGATGGCGGGCTCGATGAAGTATTCCTTGGAGGTTTCACCAGTCGACCCCTCCGGTGCGACCTTCCAACCTGATGTTTTCCGATCTGGGCGTACATGTCTTTGACGATTTCGTATCTGCCGCGCCATTCAATCCGAGGCTCTCTTACCTGCGCTGGAACATGGGGCCTTATTAAGTATTACTTAAATAAAACCATTAACTATATTATACTAAAGTAACTTAAGAACAAAGTAGTTAGTAATTACTTGTTGGTTACACTATACCGTAGGGTATACGGTAACCATACAAGCTGCCACGTTATTATAACCTATTGGAACTACAGAACTAAGGGACGCCCCGCAGGGCGCCTGGCAGTTGCAGGACCTTTATATATAAGATAATATAGAAATAACTAAGGCTCCACTTAGTATAGAAAAACTATAATGTAGTTAATAAGTAAGAATGCTAGATAAATAAGTATACTACCTAACTATAACCTCACTATATTTTCAACTACTATATAATATATAAGAAATTAATTAAATTTAAACTAATTAAGGTCCTCCTCTTTAGATATTTCTTCAGTAAATTAATATATTAATATATTATTACTAGTGTTCCTATAGACGCTATATTACTATTAGCCTATCTCTATCTTTAGTTAGTAACTATTATTCTAACGTATTTCCTCCTTAATTTAAACTATAGCTTCTCTCTATAATTAAAGGTCCTCTATTTCAGCTATAGTTAGATTATCTTCTTATTTAAAATATATTTTCTTAACTTTCTAATATTTACTAAATAGATTATTCTCCTCTTAGAGAATCTAGATTTTAGATCTTAATCAAGTAATTTAGTATATAAATCTATATATTCCTTTTAATAGATACTCTATAACTTTAATAATTAAAATTAGTAAGATATTTTAATAGTAGGAGATTCTTCTCTTAATAAGTTCAGACTGAGAAGATATTTTTATTAAATTATTTAGTATCTAAGAAGTCTATATAGGAAGTATTATTAGAAGGAACTTTAGAAGTATTAGAGTATATAACTTAATATTAAGTTTAAAAGTATATTTTCTGTATTTAGAGCAATAAGCCTAGCCTCTCTAAAACCTCCCTAGATATTTTTAACTATAAGAGCTTATATAAAAACTTTATAAAATATAGAAAAGAAGTTTTCCTTCATAATATAAATATTACTTTAGTATATTTATCCTTAATTTATTAATTATATACCTTCTTTAGTAACTTAAAACATCTAATATTTAGAAGCTAAAGTAAATAAGAGGAATAAGCTAATATATAAAATATAATAATATTATTTTCTTTATAATATATCTTAAAATCAGCTATATAGTAATTTTTATAACTATTAATAATAAGGAGGTAATATATACTACTTATATATAGTTTTATATACTAATTAAAATACTAGAGCTAATCTAAGTCTCTTTTATTTATTATCTATCTATTTTTAGATATTATGATAATTTAGTTATATAAGAAACCTATTTCTATATACTAGATAGAGAAGTAATATTAGCTTGTAATAATAATATATAGTAGAATATTATAGCTTAATAAACTAATAGCCTAAATAACTATAATCTATTTATAGTTACTAAACTATATTCTTTTTATATTTGAATATTTTTCTATACTTATAATAACTATTTCAGATATAATCTAGCTTATTATAAAGTTAGTTTTATTAAAATTATAAATATTAGAGTCTATGATATTATATTTTGTAACTATATTCGCTATAAGCTAAAACTATATGTTTATTATGTCTGGATCTTTATATTAAGCCTTTTTATAATTATACTTATGAAAAAAGTGTATCTGGAGCTATAGTTATCGCTTAATGAAGTTTAAAACTCAGTACTTCCTAATGAGGAGTATATTACGGTTAGTAAGTAGTTAATTAGCTATATTTTCCATACTACTAATATAAGGAGGAAATAATTAGGCTTCTAGATTAAGAATATACTTAACTAGCGTCTTCTCTCAAAGTATAGTTAATTTCTGTAAACTAAGTATAGTTTTATATTATAATAGGATATTTTTCAATCTGTATACTAATATATTATAACTAATCAAGTAGATCTTTACTATAGTCTGAATACTGAGTTTAGAATCTCTCTAGATAGTTTATAAAGCTAGCTATATTTATATTTTATTTTTTATTAATTATATTATTTTTAGGAGAGTAATTAAGTGTAAAGTTAAAGTAGTTATATAGATGTAGTTAGGTGGCGTACTCTCTTGTCTGGTATATTCACTTATTAACCACGTTAGTCTAAGTTATATAAAAATAATAATAAGGTAATTACTCTATATATATAGAAGTAATTAGTAATTAATTACTAATAAGTAGTAATAAATAATTATTATATTAGAAATTAGAATTTATATATAGAATAAACTTAGATTTACTTCAGGTTCAACTTCTATAGCTTTTGAGTAATTAATCTATAAATCTTACTAGAAACTTCTAACCTTATTTCTTAAATCTCTTATTAAACTTATATCTAATTACTAAAGGTTCTTAAAATCTAATTTTATTAGTATTATAATAATATTATTATCTATATATTATAATCTTAAGTTACTATTAATAAACTAACTTTTATGAAATCTTAAGCTAGCTATAATATTTAAATTACTTCTATTTAGTAAGTCAACTATTATAACCTAACAGAATTAAGGCTAAGTTGCAGAGCGTCTGGCGGCTATAGGATATTTTATATATATAAAGAGAAGAATATAATAGAAACCCACCAGACTATAGAGAAACTATAGTATAGATTATATAATTATAAGAGATAAGTAATTACTCTACAGAATAAGTAATTAATTAGTGGATTCCTAAAGTAATTAGTGGAGCTAAGTAATTACTAGCCTATAGATAATAATTACTTCTTACTTTCAGATTAGTGAAAAGTAATAGAATATCTAACGGAAATAGTAAGGTTTATAATATTATAAACTTATATATAAAATAAGCTTAAGTTTACTTAAGATTAGATTTCTATAGCTTTTTAGTAATTAACTTATAATTAGTCCTTAGATACTTCAAGCTTTATTTTTTAACCTTTTTATTAAACTTATATCTAATTACTATAAGTTTTAAAAATCTAATTTTATTAGTATTATTAGTATTATTATTATTAATATATTTTAGCTTTAACTTACTATTAATCGACTTATTTCTGCTAAACTTAAGGTTAGCTGTAATATTTTAATTACTTCTATTTAGTAAGTTAACTTTATATTACTTACTTAATAGTATTTAGGAAAGAATATTACTATATTTACTAAATATTAAACTTCTTCTACTTCTTTTAGCTTTTAGGAAATACTTCCTAAAGGTAAATAACCTATTAAGCTTCTAGATTAAGAAATAGAGAAATTCAAACTTTCTAATAATAAAGAGAATAATACTATTAAGCTTATATAATAACTTTAGAAGATTAAGAGAAATATAGCTAAAATATAGAAGATTATTAATAGTAATATTATAGAAGTTACCTAACTTCAGTAGAATCTTTATAATAATCTAAATTAGTAATAACTTCTTACTTTTTAGCAGGAGGTTAATATTCTTTATATTACTATTAATATTATCTAGATTCTAGTTATATTATATAAGAAATTTTGACTTAACTTACTATAGACTTTAAATAGAACTTCTAAATACCTTAAGGAATTTCTTACTTAAGTTAGAGTCTATTATTAGTTTTATAGTTTTAGTCTTAAGAATAAAGTTAAATAAGTTATTTATACTATCTTATTTCTTAAGGAAAACGTTTTTATATAATTTAAACCTTATTTTACTAACTTCCTTACTTATAAATAAAATAATCTTAAGTTAGAGATATAGATTATTTTTATAGGCTATTATAACTTTAAAAGTATTTTAATTTTACTATTTTAAGGGCTAGATAGGTAATAATAGTATAAATAAAACCTTATAGCTTTTAAGCAGAAATATATAGCTATATACTATATAGCTAAGTTTAGATATATTTATACTAAACTTAACTATATTAAAGGACTGAAAGAAGATGTTAAAGATAAACTTATTAAATAAGATAAATCCAGTAAATTTATTATATATATAGAACTTACTATTAAGATTAATAACTAACTTTTTAAGTATTACTGCAAGAAAGGTAAATAGCAAAAAGTTTAATAATTTAATAGTGAGTATAAATATTAAGAACTATTATATAACTACTGAAACTAATATAATAATTAGGAAACTAGATAATAATTTACCCTATAAATTAGTATATCTTATAGCTACTACAGTAAATCTATAGACCTTACTGCTAAAGCTACTATTAAAAATAATAAGTAATAAAACTTAAAATATTATAATTATAATAAACTAGAATATATAGCTAAAGACTGCCACTTACTTTAATATTAGTAATAAGAATAATAATTTCAGCTAGTATTTAAATAAACTTAATAAGTTTATATTACTAAAAAGGAAATACTATATATCTCTCCAATCTAAATAGCCTATTTTAATAATATTTATATTATATATTAAGAATCTAAGAATAATATAAAATAATATTCTAAGAATTCTTCTAGATAATTAGAATACTATATTAAGAAAATACTAGTGGTAGCTAATATTAAGAAAAAAAAGACTTTACGCTGATTTCGAAGTGAAACTAAATATAAGAGAATAAAGTAGTAATCTTATAGCTGTAGGTAGCTAAAAAAGAACTTTATTAAAGAATTCGTTGAATATCTAATAGGTAACTCTTATAGAGAATTTAATATTAAATTTAGTAAAAAATTAATATTCGAGGAAACCTACTTCTTACTTAAGCTTTCTGTAAGGATATAATTCCCTATAGCTAATATAGAAAGTTGGGATAGCTAGAATTATATAACTAATAGAGTTTAAAGCCACTATAAAATAAAAGCTTTCTTATAGTCACTACTAATTAGCCTACTAAGTTAAAATCTTATAATCTATAGAGACCTACTTTTTACTACTTTCCCTTTCCTTATCTAAGCTTTTAGCTATACTCTTATAATTCTTTAACTTCTACCTCTCTAAGGAAGTAAGACTGGAGTTTTAGTAATAGCTTTATTATAATAAATATCTGCTAACTAATTAGTATCTATATAAAGAATAACTATATCTGCTAACTACTTAGTAACTATATTAAGAATAATAACACCCTAAGTTATAACTTCTAAAAATTTAGCCTCTAAAAATACAGCCCCTGAAAACATACTTCCTAAAAATATATCTTCTAAAACTACACCCTCTAGTAAGTTACCTAATAAATATATAGTAACCTCTATACTAGCTATATTTATATAAGTAGCTAAAATAGGTAACTTAAGTAATAAAGCTACTAGTAATATAGTAATAGTAACTATAACAGTATTGTGATGAAACGTAGGGCCACGTTAAACGTACGTAGCTATAGCCTAAAAGCTATATTTTAAGAGTTTAAATATCCCGCATATTCCGCATTTTAGCTATAAGAATATAAGCTATTTTGCTTCCTCACAAACCCTCCGTATAGTGCAAAAAGGCCACTACTAGGTGTTCCGGAGGGATACTAGGGATTTTCCGTGGAAATTCCGGGGATTTCCCGGGGATTTCCCCAGGAAATCTGGTTCCAGAAAGTTCCAGGAAACTACTATGAAACTATAGCAAAATAGGCATAATAACTTAAACCCTAGTAATAAATATAGGATAAATAGTTATAAGGGTGCGGAATATTTCTATTAAGGTTACACTATATAAATATATAAGTAGAAAGCTTACCTCCTATATGTAGTATTAAATAGAATATACTGAAATAGGCTATGGCTGAGAGAGCTTATCTAGACTAAAACTAACTAACTACCTCCAGCTATAAAACCTGAGAGAAGTAAAAATAGATAGAAAATATTAGAAAATATTTTAAAACTATAGAATTGTATTTGCAGATCTACAGTCTAAAAGCTAAGCTAATCTGAATAGTAGGTTTTGGATTCTGGGGAGAAGAGAAGTTAATTCTTTCTATCTATCTGTAATAAACCTAGCTATTTATACTTATAAGGTTACTTATATTATATAAATAAGCTTATTTACAGGCTTAACCTTATTATAATCCTCCCCTTAGGTTTATTTTAAGCTTCTATATAATAAGCTTAACTAAAATAAAAGAAATCTATCTATAGTATTATAATTCTCTCTAATTAGGATATAGTAGTTATTAGTAATCTTTCTGCGTATAGTAACTCTTAAGATAATATTAATTATTATAATCTTTTTCCTATTAGTTCTATTTAAGGTTTTATATAAAGTAAGACTATCTTTCCTAAGTTTCAGAGTAAGAAAAGGAATAATTAGTAGATCCCTAAAGAGTATTCTATAAAATTTTTTACTATTAATTTTATATATTAATTTATAAATTAGTCTCTCAGATAATATCTAATAGATATAAAATCTATTCTAGCTTAGTAACTAGAGTGTAGTAATAGTGAATATCCTGTGGGGATGAATACTTTTAATAACTAGCTGATAATTAGTTATATAGGTTATATTAATTATCTAGAAGAATTATATTACTAGATATTTATAATATACTTTAGAGTAGTATTTACAGTTTTATTAGACTTATAAATATTCTTCTTTAGTATATAATAAGGTTTTAAAGTTATTTATAGTTTAGATATTCTAAACTTTAGTAGTTAGATATTAAGTAATACTGAAATTCTTTTAACTTCTATCATATTTAGGAAGCTTAAATATAATATATTAGTTATTTTCTTTATAGATTAGGTCTGCAAATTTTTAATAGATATCTAAGGAGTAATTATTATAAAGTTTAATGCTAGGTATTTACTATAACTCTAATAATATTATTCTATAGTTACTAAGTAGGAAAGTAGATTACTATAAACTATGTAGTAGGGTCTGAATATTTTACTGATAGTTAACTACTATCTATAAGTAAGAGAGTAATTCCTATTTCTATATTATTAGAAGTTTTTAATATACTAAAGGCTTTCTCTAGGATTAAGAACCTTATTATAAATATAGGCTTAAGACTATTCTATAGTTTTGAGGCTATATATATACCTATCTGGTTACTATTTGGTCGGGGCTACTTAGGTATTAGCTTTCAGGATCTGAAGAATATCCTCAGATATATCTGTGTTTCTATAGAACTCTAGTAGGTTGTTGACCTCTTTAAGTGAAATAAGATAGTTGTTATTTATTAGGTCTGTAAATATATCTAGTTATTATAGATAGCAAAATGAAATAATGAAAACTAGAAGAAAGAAAAAAGAAATAAATAAGGAAATCCTTTTAGTAATAAGTGTGTGTTGTGTTTTTGTTTTTTGGTGTAATATCTTTTTTGTGAGTAGAGTTATCTTCCCTCCCTAAAGTTCCAGGTTATATCTTATCAGCTAGAAGCTTCTATATATCTCTCTCGAGAAAAATAATAAGTTTCGTAACTAGTAGTTTACCTATAAATACTACCTGTTATTATTCTGGCTATATTAAGTTTAGAAACCTTAATAGATAGTATTAACTATTATACTGAGTCTGTTAATATACTAATTTAGTAAATAAAAATTATTATATCTAGTTTATTTAAAAATATTAAGTCTATCTTATAGTATAAAAAATAGATATCTATTATAATTATTTAAATTTATTGAAGGTGAAGTATTTTTCTTTTTATATTTCTATTACTTAATTTAATCTGTAAATACTTATACTATCTGAGATAAAATTATAAGTTAAAGTTATTAAGATTATAAGGAAATAGAGAATAAAGAGACTTTAGTAGTAAGAAAAAAGAAGATCTAGACTAAGAAAAGAAAATAATTAAATAAATATAATTACTAAAATGTAAGTTTATAAATATTATCTGAAATAAAGTTTTTATTATTATTATTATATATATATTATTAAACTGTTATATTCTAATATTAAGCTTTTAAGAATAAAGCTATTATTAGAATTCAGATTTTAAACTTAGAATCCTAAAGTATCTTCTCTATTATATATTTAATATTTAATAAGTATTCTTTTTATTAAGTTATTAATCCTACTAAAATATTATTATTAATCTCACTTATAACTATAAGTTCTTCTTCCTCTTCTTCTTCTTCCTCCTTATTAGCTATAGGTTCTTTTTAGGCTAGGAAGATTTTTACTAATTCTTTCTCTAGACTGGATTTATAAATATCTAAATCTAAAGGTTCCTAATATTCTTAAGGAGCCTATATAAATTTCCTTAACCTATTTCCTCTATATATTACTCTAGTAATTTCCTCCCGAGATAAGATTTTAAGTTTATAAGAAGAAGTATTAAATACCCTTAAATAAATTTAAAAGGAGTTTATCTATTTATATTTAAACTTTCTATCTGAAGATTTATTAATTACTTACTTAATATTATAAAACAAAATTATATTACTAAGCTCCAGTTATTTATCCTATAGTATATTCCTTCTTTATTTATCGAAACTCTCTACTACTTTCTTATATTAATTAGCTATTATTACTACTACTTTCTCTCTATCCTTATCTAATTATATAGAAATATAAATTCTTATATTTATTTCTTTTTTTAGTATCCTTACTAACACTCAGTCTAGTATCTTCTATATTAATATAAGTATTTTAATAAGTATAACTATTTTATATTTATATTTTAAATAGAATAATGTAAATTCTATTAATATTCTAACTATTATTTAGTCTGTAAATAAGGTAGTTAGTAGAAAGAGTTAGGAATTTTTACTACTATTACTTTATAGCTATACTAATAATATATAAGTAATTAGTTAATATCTAATTTTAATTACTCTATTAGTTTATAGGTTATAAACTGAGGTAACTTTATATTTTAAGCTATATTATTTACTAAACTTAATAATATACTTCTTATTTTCTAGCTTTCTATTTACTATAAGAATTCTATAAAAACTATAATATATAATAAGTTCTTCCTATAGAAATTTTATAATTACTTTTAAAATAGGTTATAGAAGCTATCAGGCTTCTAGCTAGCCTGTAAATATATTTCTTACTTTAATAAGATACTATTTTCCCACTCTCTAAATATCTAAATAGATATAGTTAAATAGAAGTCCCTAAAAAGTAGTGAAACTATAGAGATTTTCTATTCTATATACTCTCTATATCTGATGATCTAGATAATATTCTACTACCTCCTATATATTTTTATATATATTAAGCTAATAATATTAATTAGCTAACTTCTTATAGATAGCTTCTTATTCTTAATAGCTATTCTTATTATATATAATTACTATTAATTATCTTTATAATTCTTCCCTATTAATAATATATTAAGGAATTATATAAAATAGTATTAGTTAGGTGAATAGTAGCTTATCCTATAATTAGAATATTAAAACCTTCTACCTGAAAATTCTGAATTAGTTAAAATTAATCCTAAGTAGCCTCTTTAGTATTAATAGATAATAAGCTATTTACTTAATCTCTCTTAATTGAATCTATAAATAATTTAATATTACTACTAAAAATATTAAAACTTTATTAATTTAGCTGGTTCTATCTATTATAACTTCTAAGTTAAATACTTCTCTAATATATTAATTATCTCCTATAATATATACTCTTTCAAAAAAGCCTTTAGTTACTATATCTATAAAGAAGATCTATATATTAATTTAATTATTAATATTATCCTCCCTTTACTTATTATCTCAATTAGATAGTCTAGATAGTTTTTATAAAAAACTATCAGCTATAAAATTAGCTATCCTACTAATATACTTAATATTCAAGTTAAATATTCTAATTTAAAATATCTAACAAATTACTAATACCTCTAGTAAATTAGAAGTAACATTATTAAGCTAAATAATAAGAGTTTTAGTATTAGTCTCTAATAAGAAATATTATCTATAAAGGTAGTTCCTTAAGCATTTCAGTATTTTAATATTCTTTAAAACTTTTTCTTACTAACATTATAGTCAAGTTCTACGCTTATAAATAAACTACTTTTAAAGTAAGTAATAACTTATCTTTACTTAATAAATTATCTAAATATAGCTTCCTAATTAATACTACTAATATCTACTACTAGATATATTTAGCTACTTATAAAACTATAATTAATAAATATAAGTATAGGAAAGCTGCAGAATTTATTTCTAAGTTATTCTATAATAATAATCTACTTTTATTTCTATTAAAAGAGAATATTCTTCTTCAGTAAATTATTAAGTAGTTTTACTATAGTGGAATAATCTTAAATCTATCCTCAATAAAATATTATAATACTGAGGAAAGATTATATTTCTAATATACTACTATAATATTTCTATTTCTCAATCTTTATAATCTTTAACTTTTCAGACTATCTTCTATAAATTCCATAAATATAACTAACTATCATAACTATCTATTATACTTATTAAGATTTCATAACTATAATTATATATCCTATAAGTTTAATATTCACTAAAACCTTATTAATATTCTGAATATATTCTAGAATATATCTATAAATACCAGAATAATATAAATTATCTTCTTTATTAGAAATTACTATTAGCTTTTGAATTATAATATTATCCAGAAAAGCTTTATAGTAATAGGGAATTAAATTATAAAGGATCTTTATTATAATTCTTATAAACTATATAACTAAGTTTATACCTCCTATTAGGAGAAGTATAATATTAGAGAAGTCTAAGTAATATTGTAAATATTATTAAGTTTCTACTTTTAGAGTCTAAAGGAATTTAGTTATATCCAGAAAAGATATCTAAAAATAATAATAATTTATATATACTAAAGTCTTCTGAGAATTTATCAGTCTCTAGAGGAAGCTTTATATTTTAAATAGTAACTATATTAATTTTTATTACTAAGTTAATTAGTTATATTTTATTATCTTTCTTCTATACTAAAAAGAATAAATTCCTATAAGTAGTAAAGTTATATTTTAGTATATTATTCTGAGTATATACTCTCAGAATCTTAAGAATATCCTCTATTAGGTTTTTTAGGATAGGAATTAACTTAGCTTACTATATTTTATAAGAGATTATCTTAATTATCTAAAGTAGTATAATAGAGTTTAGTATCTTTCTATAATAACTGAAATCCCAGGTTAGTATTTTCTTTCTTACTTTTAAGATTTCTATCAGAAGCCTTTTCTCTAAAATATATAAATAACTAAATTTATCCAGAATTAGATATAATCTCTCTAGTATTAAGTATTTTCTAGAGTGAATATTTAAAAGTTTAGTGTAATTATATCTATAAATTAGGCTATAAAGTTATTAGTAATATTCTTTTTTACTTTTTCTTATATTTTCAACTTCTATTCTAAGTCTGTTTTTAATATTAACCTATCTAATAGTATATTATCTATAGGTTAGACTTTTTTACTTTTTATTTTATATAAAATATTAATATTTCTTATAGGTTTATTCTGAGTGTTAGTTACTATTACTTCTTCTTACTATATCTTCCTCTTCTTTTTAAAAATGATATTTACATATTCTACTATATTCTATCTTTTATAATAGGATTTCCTCTATCTCTTAAAATCTCTTATATATATTTATTATTTATATCTTAGAGGTCTGCAAAAACTATAAAGAAATTATTTTCTACAGGATAAATATTCTAGACTATAATTTCCTAGAGATATAATAATATTGTAAATTTCTTCTATTCTTAGTTTGATTATTTTTTAGATTAAAACTTTTAAAATTACTTTAAATATTTTATTAGTCTTATCTACTACTATAATCACTTTTTTATTATTATTTAATAATTTGTTAATATCTTTTAGTATATTAAATTTTAGTGGTAGAGGTAGCTCCTGAGGGTTAGAATCTATCTTATTTACTACTTTATACTAACTTTCTTTTTCTATATTGTATTTACTAGTTATGAATTTATAAGTCTTAATAGTAACTTCTAGTTTCCCTCTCCTGCAGAAAGAGGAAGAGAGTATATATACTAAATATAATTAAAATTTAAAGAGTTTAGTATAATATTCTAAAATTTAGTAGTTAAGTTATATATATAAAATAATAATAAAATATTTAGTTAAATACTTCCAGACTAAATCTAGCTAACTATCTAGTTTAGAGTATACTAGAATATTATATATATCTTAATAATAAATAGTATACTTAGGACTAAATCCTTTATAATAGTTCCTTATAGCATAATAAAAAACTCTATATTAGGAATATAATAACTCCTAGAATAAATATTCTCTATTATCGCTCCTTAGAAGTTTATAGTATATTTAATATCTATAATACCTTATAGTCTCAAATATATAAGTATAATATATCTAAATAAATTAGCTTTCTAGATATAATCTTTAGAAATAATATTAATTACTAATTTAATATTCATAATTCCTTAAACTTTCAGATTCTACAGGTCTGCAAATTAAATATTAACCTAAAAGTAAGTTATTATAAAATTATAAACTAAAGTGAAACTTATAACTATACTCTCTATAATTCTAACTAACTCTATTATAGTATCTATAACTTTAATATCTATATTATAGACTTAAGTAACTAATACTAATTAGGTTTATAAATTAGATAATAAAACTATTAGTATATCTTTCTTATTATTAGACTATAGTTTTATTAGTTTAGTAATATACTGACGGTTCTATTAAATAATTTATACCTAAATTACGCTCTCCTTATTACTAACTTTATTAAATATATCTATAAATTCCTCCTCAGTTAAACTAAAAACCTCTTTTATCTACTAGCTTTCTTAGTAATCTTTTATAACTAACTAGGTATACTTATAGCTAACTTAAGTATACACTAACTAAACTTTTTAAAGTAGATCTTTAGAAACTAAAACTTACCTTCCTACTTTCTTAAAATAAATATAATAAGTAAGAGCTTAATTATTAGTATCTATTAGCAGTATAGTAAAAACTAATTATTTAGATATTTATTTAGTAGAGAATATTCCCTAAGGAATCTCTCCCGTAGTTAGTATTAACTTATTATTTTAGTTTAGTTTAATAACTTTTAACTCTAACTGAGAAAAACTAGCTTAGTATTTCTTATTAGTTAGACTTATAAATAATTCCTTTCAAAGTTTATAATAATAATAGGATATAAATTTTGTAGAGGTTAACTTTAATCTATCTGTAGTTATAATATCCTTAGTTACTACTTTAGATTTATCCTTAAATATAGTAACGTAAATAAAGTTAGAAATTATAATATTAAATATAATATAAATTTCCTCTAATTATTTCTTTCACTAATATTTAGTAAACTATTTATTAGCTTCTGTAATTAAGACTTACTATCTTATTTAATTCTAAATAAACTCTATAAATTTAGGGAATAATTATAATCTAATTTTATTAGCTTCCTTAGTTTCCTTTAGGAAAACCTGAGGTCTCTAGGTAATATAGAATAGAATTATCTTTCTATCTAGTTAATCCTTCTAGTATTCTTTATTAATAATATTATCTTATATTGATATTATTTTATTATCTTAATAGTTAATATAATAAATATCTTTTCTATCGAAATAAATACTATAAGTCTAGTAGGCTATTATAGTTTTACAGGTTATTATATAATATTCTGACTGTTTATACTACTAATAGTTCATATTATCTATAAGTTAGTACTGGAGATAGAAATAGTTAAAGAGTGGTATCTAACTATTATAAGCTCTATTTATTCTATATTAAGATCTTCTAAAGTTACTACCTCTATAAGCTTATAAATTAGTTACATAAGAAGAATAAGTAGAGCTTAGTTTAATTAATATAATTTAAATCTCTACATATACTAATAACTTATTCTGCCGCCTAATAATACTATAAATTACTAATATCTAATTATTTATAGAGAGACTAATATTATTAATCTGAAATCTTTTAAAGATATCTACTAACGTTTTTACTCCTATAGTAAAATTTTCTTTAACTATTTTTACTTTCTTAGGTATTTAAACTACCTTAGGTTTTATTAAAATTATTTTTAATAAACTTAGAGAGAGAACCTTAAAAGCTAATATTTTTAGCTAGCTTATAAGTTATTTTATGAAGATTTAGTTTTTTCCCTACTATATAAATATAATTTTCAAAATCTTTTAATCTATATTAATAAGCTTATAGAATTTATAGTGAAAGTTTCAAGCTATTTCCCTTAGTACTCTAGGAGGTATTTTATATATAGTAATATATATTAGCTTCTACTTAGGTAGCTTAGAGTCTCTTTAGGTAGCAGTATAAATCTGGAGGTTATTAGTTATAGTTAGTAGAAATATAATTCCTACTAAACTATCTTCTTTCAGTAAATCTCTAATTATAAAAGCTTTCAGCTTCTTATTAGGATTTTAGTTAGCTATTAAGTTTATAAGTTTATATATAATTAAAAATATTTCCTTATTTTCTATCTAAATAGTTTTACCTATTAGGATTAATATTATAACCTTCTTAAGGTATAGAATATAGTATATATAGATTTTCTTAATTATATTAGCTTCAGGCTTATACAATAAGCTTACTAATAATTTAAACTTATCTAGGAGATTAGAGAGATTATTACTGATAAACTTAGAAGCTCTTTCAGATTTAAGAGATATAATAACTATAATAAGCTAGGTTTAGAGTTTTTGTATTAGTATTAAGTAGTTAGCTACAGTCAGGATATAGTTTATTAGTAGAGTTATAAAGATATTTATAGATATATTTTTTTTCCTAATAGAGTCCCAGCTTAAAATCCTAAAGAAAGATTCCTAGTTAGATTATTATATTAAGAATAAACTAAAGGAGTATCGTCTTAATCTTCTAAAATATTCAGAGCTTAAGGTTAAAAACTTTCAAATACTAAGCCTGAGAATATAGTAGTAGCTAATATTATAAAAGAGACTTTAATATTAAGTTTAATATAATTATTATCTTTATTTTAAACTATCTTATATAAATTATATTATATTATAAAATTATTATAGTAAGTAATCATAATAATATTCTAATTACTTATTATTAATAAGAATAATAAATAAGATTATCTATATAAGGTTTTATACTATCTTTTTATCTTTATTATATAATATTTAACTTCAATTCTATATAAAGCTACTAGTTAATCTTCCTAAAAATCTTAATAAATTAGTAATTTATAGTAATTCTCATATTATCTATTTTCTCCTTCTCTAGAGATATCTAAAAGTCTGAATATAATTATCCTTATATATTATCTTCTCTAAAAAAGAGGTATTTAAATTATAATAATCTTCTTTTTACCTAACTATCTTCTCTATATTAGAAGTATTTAAAAAATTTATTTATTTATCTCTTTACTAGTTTTTAGATAAACAGATTAATCTTATTGTACTTATTAGTTTAGTAGGATTACTTTCTTAATTATTTTATAATTATTATTATAATTATTATTTTCTATTATATTTAGTAGAGTAATTCCTAGTCTACCTGCAGGCTAGGTCTATAAGTAACTTACTAATAATAATTTTATAATATAAAATTATAAAAGTTTATTTAGTGAAGCTATATAAATACTAATTTCTAAATACTTTCTAAGTCTCTAAAATATCTGTCAGTTTTGAGAAAATAAGTATAATTATTACTTAATTTTCTTATTTTTAGTATAAATCTGTAAATAGTTTTTTTAGTAATCTTTCTAATATTTATATTTATTTATATATTTTTTCTTAATAGTAGGATAATATATTATATTTTTTTTATATTATATTAATATTTATTTATTAAGGTAATATAGAAATATTTCTCTATCTCAGCTTTAAAAACTGAGAGTAGAATAATCTACCTCTAGGTACTATTAAAATAAATTATAACTGAGAGAACCTATCTAGACTAAAACTAACTAACTACCCCCAGTTATAAAACCTGAGAGAAGTAAAAATAGATAGAAAATATTAGAAAAGTATTTTAAAACTATAGAATTATATTCACAGATCTATAGTCTAAAAGCTAAGCTGATCTGAATAGTAGGTCTTAGATTCTGGGGAGAAGAGAAGTTAATTCTTTCTATCTGTCTGTGATAAATCTGGCTATTTATGCTTGTGAGGCTACTTATATTACGTAAATAGGCCTGTTTACAGGCCTAACCCTATTATAATACCTATTATATATCCTACTACTTTATATTCCTAATTCCTATTTATAGCCTCTATTATATAGTAGTATAACTAGCTATTTGAAGTAGCGAAAATAGTTCACTATAATTAATACTGCGGTGAATTGTCTACAAAATACTTATAGAATATTAATTAATTACTATAAGGATATTTTTAGAAGATATCTACCTAATTAAGAAGTATATAAGTAATAATAATAGTAAGTTTATAAAAGATAAGTTAATTAAGAAACTCTAAGTATTTAAAATAGTTATTAAATTTCAGAGGGATAAGATTACCTTATATGAGTGGCGTTAGACTGAGTCCGAAATACTAGTAAATAAGAATGATATTATACTGGAGTTATATAGGATTCTACTGTAAACACTCTAGGTAGGAATAGCTTTATTAACTGATATAACCTATTTCAAATCTATTATTAGTTATAATATTTCTAGATTACTAACCTGATCAGATATTATAATAAAGGAAGCTCTAATAATTATTGAGGGTAATATATATAATCCTAAAAACTAGGAAACCTCTAAGACTTAATTTAAGGATTTCTAGTTAAAGATACCTAAGGAATACTTTCTTTAAGGTAGTTTAAATTAGCTTATATAGTCCACTTAAGTAACCTTTAAACTAGAGATTAATAATCTCACAAGAGGAGGCTAGATTAGTAAAACTGATAATATATATATAGGTAACTAACTGAAGAATAATATTTTAACTATATTAATAATACTAATTACCTATATTAGTGAAGGATTAAGGATTTAGGAAATCCTCTTATAAATCTTTATAGAATTAGGAATTATTCTGAGAGGTTAGATTAGAGACCAGCTTTACTTACTGATCCTTAAAGGATCTGACCCTATAAGTTATATTATAAAGTTTAATAGACTTACTCATTACCTCCAAAATAGTAGAGAAGCAATTATAAATAAAGATCTTATCTACTTATTTATATATAGAATAAACTTTCAATATTGAGATTAAGCTACTAAGATAAAATCAGGAAGTTAATATAAAGATATAGTAAACTTAGAAGTATTATAGTTAGATCTTATAGATAAATTCCACCTTTATAGTAAGAAGTTACTTATTACCTAGTTTACTATAATCCAGATAAGTAAAAATAAGATCTAAACTATATCCTCTAAGAAAACTAAATCTACCTATTATAACTACAGAAAGATTGGATATTTTACCTAAAACTACTACTTTAAAAAGAAGGAGACTATTAAGATAAAGACGCCAGAAGGAACTTTAAAAATAAAATAATCTATAACTAAAGTAGTTAAGAAGAAGTTATAATCTTATTTAACTTATTAAATTCTTAGGATTTCTATATTTTCCAGGAAGATTATAATAAAGAGGTTAAATACTAGTTCCACTAGAAGAATATTATAAGAATAGTAGAGTCTGTAAATAAAAACTAACTATAAGACTCTAGAGCTAATATTTATACTATTAATAACTTATTATAATATAATAATTATATTCTAATAATAATAATTTAGCTTATTATAACCAATACTGAAGTAGTTTATCTTAAGTATATTAAAATAGTTATATTAGTGTTTAATAATAGATTAAGGATTTAACTTAGGAATATTTTATATATAGAAGGATTTCCTATGAATATATTTAGTAGTAAATAACTTTACTTTAGAGGAGGATACTTCTAAGGAAATAATATTATAGATTTAGATAGAGTAACTCTTACTAATCTGGATATACTAAAGTGAGAGTTTAATTTTACTATAAAAAGCTTGTAAATTATCATTATTATAATAATATTATTCTCAGCCTAATAGAAGATAGATTTAGAGCTATAATACTGAAGATTAAGTTATTCTAGATACTAAAAAATAAAGAAGATAATCTAACTTACGTAAGGATATCTATGATAACTAGAAGATATTATTCTAATACTATATAAGACCTGTAATTTATTAAAGAGTTTATACTATTATCTATAAATATCTTAAGAAAGGGCTATAATAGCTAGCTATATTACCTATATTAATATTAGAGAAGTGAAATTAGTAGAATAATGGAAATACTTCCTATTAGTAATAGATAATAAATTGAGATTTAAGTTATTAATATTTAATAATATAAAGAATAGATTAGCCTATCAGATATAAAAATTTTTTATTAGATAGAAGAACTATTTTAGATTTTCTATATAATTAATTTATACTAATATTGCCGGAGAATTTATAGTTACTTTTTTAGTAATAATACTAAGAGATAATAATATTAAAATTAAAGCCTTATTACTTTATATTTATAAGTAGAATGGAGTCTCAGAATAAGTAATCTAAATTATTCTAAATAAAACCAGGATACTAGCAGTTAATATAGATATTTCAGGATATCTATAGGTATAGCTAGTAATAACTACTATCTATCTTACTAACTAATCATATATAGTAGCAGTATTAAATAAGATCCCTATTTAGATATTAACTAAGAATCTAGAAGTAGAGTAGAATTTAATTCCTAAGATAAGCTAACTTTAGATTATTAGAAGTATCTATTTTGCTAATATTAATTTAGAAATTTGAGTGAAATTCGAGAAGATAAAGCCTTATATAGAGAAAGGTATTTTAATTAGATATAAGTTTAAAAGAGCCTATAGAATATAGATTAAGTTATAAAATAAGATTATTATTACTTTTATCGTTATATTCTATAAACTAATAAATAATAAAGTTAGTAAGTTACAGATTCTATTACTTAGTTAGGAATTAGGATTATAGAGATATACTAGAGTTATCTTATCTACCCTAAGGATCCTTTACTTATAACTGTAAATATATAAGGAAATATTAAGAGATAATACTACTACTTAGAAGAGGTTATTTTTATATATAACTATACAGAATAATATATTCTTTTAGGAGGAGATTTAGCTATATACTAACCTAGCTATGATAACTGAAATATATAATAGGCTTACAAATAACTAGCCTCTTTAGAAGGAAGTCTATTTTAATAAGATAATAATATTAGTTAAAAGGAGACTTTATAGTTTATACTAACCTTAGAGGTTCCCTGAGGCGTGAAACTAATAGTAAAGTAGGTACTTAAATATAAGAAAGTATATTATAAGTTATTAAAAAGAAAAGTCTAAATTATTACGTAAAGAGTCCTCTAAGTTTACAGAAAAGATTTTATATATATATCTATTTTAATATTTTAAGTAGTATCATAGAGGATTCTAATTACTTATATATAATAAAGAGGATATACTATTAGGTAGTAGGATTTTATTAAAATATATCTTCATAGTAACCTTAAGGAGGATATTTATATATAAGTATTCCCACTTCTTAATACTTATTTTATAAACCTATAGTATTCCTATTACGTCAAAATTATAGAATATATTAGAAATCTAGCTTAAATTATCTAATTATAATCAATACTAAATAATCTCAGATAGGAAAGTTAATAATAATAATAAAAACTTAAAGAGATTTTAATATAAATAGATTTCAAACTCTTACTATTAGATAATACTATCTACTATAATACTAAACTGAAGGTTATAATAGTTATTTATATTAATAATATATTAGTTATCAGATTAAACGATAATATTACTATAGTTTTCTTACAGATTAAATAGAATATTAAGATTAATAACTTAGAAATACTAGACTCCTTCTTAAGTATATACCTAAGGTTTAATAAAAATAAGATAATGATCTCACAGGAAAGTTATCTAAAGGAGATATCTAAGGAATTTAGAAAGTTCCTCTATCTAGCTGCTACTTTAGTGGAATCTAAAACTTAGGATTTTACTATTTCAGCAGAAAGTCTAATTAATAAAATATTATAATAGTAATATTACTAAATACTTAGGAAGCTTCAGTTTACCGCCTGAATAATATAATTAGATTTATTATTTAGTTATAAGTTTTAGGTGAGATCTTTACACTATATTAGAGAGTTCTATAAGAAGGAAATATTTCATTTTCTTTAGTATACTAAAATATAAAGTAAATATTATATTAGCTATATTATAAAAGAGGATAGAGATAATAATTTAGAATTCTATAGTTATATAGATAGTAACTATACTAACTATAAAATTATATTAGGATTAATAATTAAATGGATATTCTTTATAACTAGAAGGTTAATTTTATAGAGATCTTATTACTAAGTAGTTATAGCGATATTATCTATAGAAGCTAAATATTATATAGAATTTAGTATAACCTTAGAGACTATATAGATTTAGAACTTACTTAGTAAACTGGGAAAGATAATTACTAAGCTTACACTAATATAGGTAGATAATACTAAATTAATTATCTTTATAAAAAAAGAGAATTTAAATAATCAGGCTAAATATATTATAGTTTATAATTACTTCGCGAGAGAAGCAGTAAGCTAAAATAAAGTAGTTTTTAAGTATATAGAAACTATTAATAATATCACTAATAGCTTTATAAAACTACTAGCAAGGTTATTATTTAAATAAATGAGAGGTCTTATAGAAATTAAATACTATAAAACTAACAAAAGGCTATAAAATGATACTGAAATAGAGTAAATACTACTTTAGTGAGGAGGGATATTACAGAGGGATACTAGGGATTTCCTGTGGAAATTCCGGGGATTTCCTGGGGATTTCCCTAGGAAATCTAGTTCCAGAAAGTTTCAGGAAACTACTATAAAACTATAGCGAAATAGGTATAATAGCTTAAACTCTAGTAATAAATATAGGATAAATAGCTATAAGGGTGCAGAATATTTCTATTAAGATTATACCACACAAATATATAAGTAGGGAGCTTACCTCCTATATGTAGTATTAAATAGAATATATCTGTTATATATCCTACTACTTTGTATTCCTGATTCCTGTTTGTAGCCTCTGTTACACTGGGGGCCTCCGCTGTGTTCTTACAGTTATGAGCCCAGTTTAGCCTAGTTTTTTAAGGTGTTTTCGAATGCTTTTAACGACTTTACCCTCTTTTATCGTTAATTTACATATAGCTTATACTTGTGAGAACCTCTTTTCGATCCTTTTTGATAATATATGTATGGTACTACCTATCTTAAAGTGCCTCTACGTTATCGATTTTAGCGTATATATAGTGCTACCTATCTTGAGGCGCCCCTACGTTACTTTTCGACGTTACTGTTGACTCTCGCTATACTGTTTCGACTGGTAACCTCTCTCTCTTTTAATTTCGCTTCGCCTTTTACCTCTCTATCTCCGTTACGCTTAGATTAGCCACCTACGAAAAGGCGTTCCTTCAGTAATATTAATAGACTTAGCTGTTACGAGCAGAGTAGGGTAACCACTATAGCATAAAGTAAAAGCTTCAGTCATGACAACTTTATGTCATTATCCTCTATACTAAGTTATATAGTATATACTTATAGGAACTAACTATAGTGAATATAATATTAAATCTCCCCTCTAAGAGGTATATTCTTGTACTGAGGACTAAGTAGTAATAGTTAGATATAATATAGAGAAATCTAAGTAGTAATATAGGGAATAAGAGTAATCTATATATACCTACTATAGTCAGACGTAGTAGTGAACCTAGGGAGGTATAACTTAGTACTATGTAGGATTCAAACCCTAACCCTCTATATAATATGAAGTTATTATTATATTATAAGTAGGGTAGGATAACCACTATAGTATAAAGTAAAAGCTTCAGTAATAACGACTTTATGTTATTATCTTCTATACTAAGTTATATAGTATATACCTATGGAGACTAACTGTAGCGAACGTAATATTAGCTTATAGCAGTCACTCTAAATACCTCTTTTTAGATATATCTTATATCTTAACACTTTATTTAATATATCTGGGGGGGTGGAGAAAGCTTAAGAGTCTGGATAAGGAAGCCTATAGTAAAGCTAGGCTGCAGAGTGAAGTTAATATTCAAATAACGTTATTTAAGCTATATACCTATAGCAATTAAAATATCAACCTCGAGAGGCTATCCTAATAGCCTGGAAAGAGTTTAAGAGACCTTCCCTTTTATAATAGTTTTAATAAATAGTAAACACTTTAACTGAGCGACATTTAAAGTATATCTTCTGGACTATTATAAGAATAAGCTTCTTACACTTAAGAATATATAGGAATACCTAGTAGAGCTTTAGCCTTATTAGAGCTAAACGCCTGAAATAGTATCCCTATTAATACTAGTGAGATAGAGTATATAGAGTATAAGGATTATAGTAGATAGAAGCTACTCTAAAGAGAATATCTCTAATAATCTTATCAGCTGGAAAGCTATATTTTATATAGTATACTCTTAAGTATACTTTTAAGTATATACTTTAATCTCAAGTAGCTATATATCTTTAAGTAATAACAAGAAAGCAGTAGTACTAAAAGCACTAGAGATACTTAAGAACTATATTCAGCTTCCTCCAGCCTTTCTTTTAACTTTACTCTACTTTTTACCTCTCTACCTCTACTATATTTAAATTAGCTACTTACAAAAAAGATGTTCCTTTGTAATATTAATAAATTCAGCCTATAGTAATTATATCTAAATATCTTTTTTGAGATATATTTTATATCTTAAAGTATTTAATATATCTAGAAGAATAGAGAAAACTTAAAAATCTAGATAAGAAAACCTATAGTAAAATTAGACTATAAAATAAAATTAATACTTAAATAACGTTATTAAGACTATATACCTATAGTAGTTAAAATACTAACTTAAAGAGGCTATCCTAATAGCCTAGAAAGAGTTTAAAGAATCTTCTCTTTTATAATAACTTTAATAAGTAGTAAATATTTTAACTAAATAACACTTAAAATATACTTTTTAGATTATTATAAGAATAAGCTTCTTACACTTAAAAATATATAGAAATACTTAGTAAGATTTCAGCTCTATTAGGATTAAACGCCCAAAATAGTATTCCTATTACTATTAGTAAGATAAAGTATATAAAGCATAAGGATTATAGTAAGTAGAAGCTGCTCTAAAGAGAATATCTCCAATAATCTTATCAGCTAAAAAACTATATTTTATATAGTATACTCTTAAGTATACTTTTAAGTATATACTTCAATCTCAAGCGGCTATATGTCTCTAAGTAATAATAAGACGGCAGTAGTACTAAGAGCACTAGAGACGCTCGAGAGGCAGATTCAGCCTCCCCCAGCATTTTCAAACGTTCTAAAAAGGCTGGGGGAGACTGTTTTCAGACGGTAGAGGCTATTTAGAATTATTACTTTCACACAAATAATAAGCTCTAACCCTAAAGAGCTTAAAGACCCTTTTACCCTCGCCTATAGCTTACTGCCTATAGCTTAACACCCTATTGCCTTCACTCTAAAAACAGTTGTTCGAACGCTTTTATATTTAGATAAACCACTGGGAATACCTTCTTCAGACGTAAGATAACTCTTACGCCTAGGGAGGTATATAATAAAACATAGGGCCACGTTAAACGTACGTAGCTATAGCCCAAAGGCCACATTTCAAGGGTTTAAATACCCCGCATATCCCGCATTTCAGCCATAAGAATACAAGCTATTTTGCTTCCTCACAAACCCTCCATACAGTACAAAAAAGTGTTGAACTAGTATAGAAGACTAGTCAATAGGTTAAGGGAATTCAGCACTCAATAAATCACAGGAGAATAGGGGATTCAGAATGATATCTGAAAATAGTATTGATATTGATAGAAATGGTGATAAAGATGGGAAGTTCTGATTCCACTGAAGGTGAGTGGGAACTTCTAGGTATATCTATCAAAATAGAGTTTGTTTTCAGAAAGGTTAACCTCACGTGCAACGGATAAACGGAAGCTATTTACGTACAGGCCACTATATGATCCGTTTATCAAATTTTCTGATATTAAAGTTCAACCAATTTAGAGTATAATTTATATAGGCTATATAGTCTAAACTCTAATAATTGATTTACTAGAAAAAATAGAAAACATAGGATTATGAGAGTAAAGTAGAATACTTAACCCTTATTTACCTAATACAGAGTATTTAGAATAAAAAAAGTAATAGCAAAATAGCTATAACTTTAATATCCCCCCGTAAGATATATAAGATAAATATCTTTTATAGCTTAAAAGGTAGTAAAAAATAGTAAAAACTCTAAAAACCATATAGGAGAAATAGAGAAAATAAGAGTCTGAAAAACCTAAAACTATTAAAAGGTATAAAGGAAAAGACTTCAAGAAGAAAAAATAAAAAGAAAAATCTAAAAAACCTAAAACTTTATATAGGTAAAAAGGAAGAGATTATTCTTCAGAAAATAGATAATTAGCATCATTTCCTTTATAAGAGGGCAGAATATTATTCTTAAGATTATTCTGTAAAATCCTCTTAATAATATTATTAAATTTAACTTAACCTAAAGGCTTCATCAGAAAATCAGTAATATTATCATTCATATTAATATAATAGAGATTTATCTTATTATCTCTAATAAGATCTCTAATATAATAATAA